>JAKRSK010000837.1:495000-500000 GCA_029891615.1 Natrix natrix natrix
TTCCAACGTGCCACCTGTGGCACGCGTAGGTGCCATAGGGTTACCGCCATCACTAACTACTCTCCACTTCACTGGTATAAATGGTACCAGATGGCTCAATAGAAGATAACTGAGAGACAGATCTTCGGAGTCCCTAGTGGACAAAACATTTAAAATAGGATCACCCTGGTCAGCAGCTCTGCAAGAAAGAAGCGACCCAAGGACAGAATCAAGAAGTTGCAAATCAACAGAGGGAAAAGCATCAAGGATCAACGCACGTGACAGTGTATAATCATATAATAAAAAAAAATAAAAAAATACCGTGACTAATTAAAAAGGCCTTGGTAAGGCACAGACACATGTTGGAATACCTTACTGCATTCAGTTTTAGTGTCACCCAAACCCCACCCCATGTAAAGAAAAAGTGAAGATGTGGAGAACTCTAGAAAGAAGAGTGCAGGAGAATGACAACACAGATGAATTTAGGGGATGGAGGCTAAAACATATGAGGAAAGGTTGAAGGAACTGAAACATGGTGATATGTCTAGTTATTAAAAATGAAAAGACCACCCCTTCCCACTGGAGGCACCGCACGCCTGAAGTATCCCAGCCCAACCCCACTGCACCAACACCCGCGACTCGCGGACCAGGGGGGAATAGCCACAAAGACGGAGGGGCGATCACAAAAACAAATACTTTACTCCACAGGGCACCTGAGGGGTAGAACAACAAGCCGCCCCAGGTGTGGAGGACCCGCCTCCCATTCGTCCATCACCAACGCACAGCACATTGAGTCTCACAATAGTAAGTAACCATGCCCCAATACCCGCCAACAAACCTCAGATAGTGACACACCCAATGTTGTGCCTCCAGAAGAATAATGACAATTGCCCCCGCCCTCCCAACAGTTGTATCGACTAAATCCCCCTTTTGTACCTCTACAGGTGTCTAGGTTTCTCTATTTCCTAGCCTCGGCAGGGAGTCAGGACCTGAGAGTGAGGGACCCCTCCACCCAAAGTCCCCATTCCAACTCTTGCAAATGTGACTAAAGCCCGCAACCGTATCTTTCCATATCCAAATCAAACCCAAACTTACACTTAACTTTACCAATAAACTAAGACCATCACTACCACTCACCTATCCAAAATCCCTATGTGTGCCAATACTTTTAATTCCCTACACAATCCAGGCACCAATGAGCAGGGAAGCATCCATCAAGGTGATAATTTTTAAATTTCTTGAGTTACATTCATCTTAATCCATCCCCTCTCATCACACTCCCTGAAGACATTGGCAGGCGTCGATAAAGAAAACTGGTTTCAAATCCCCAAACGAAATTATGGACCTATACCATAATTAATTTAGAACCACCAATAGAACTCGAAAGGGCGACCCTCTTCAGCTATTCTAAATATAGTGCCTTAATTAATTTATCATCCTCAGGAAGTAGTGACGCAACATAAATAACATACTCTACGAACCTCATTCAAATGAACAAGGTATTAGATTAAGTTTGCTTGCATCCACTAACTCCCTCTACTGCGACTCTCACGCCCTCACTCATAATATAGGGTGGGCAAAGGGCGTATGTGTGTCCAATAACAGAAAGAACCCAAAACCCGAAACCCCCCCAAACAACACCACCAACCCCGGCCTTGACAGAAACTAACCTAAAACGCGCCCATACCTTACGAGCCGCCATGTGTCACCCCCCCTCCCGTCCCTCCTCCCAGCGCGCTCCCCCGTGTCCCGCACACACGACAGCACGTCACCACGCTGTCCAACCCCCCCTCCCCTCCCCTAACCCCTCCGCTCTCCCGCCTACCCACCAATAAACCCACAAAGACACACCAACAAAAAACCCAAACAACCCACACGACCGCAAACAATCACCCGAAAACACCTAAGCAACCAAAGGGCAAAAAAACCAAACCAAACATACCACAAGCCAAATCGCAGAACTCGGAACTACAGCAAAACACCAGACCCCCACCCCGCCAATGCAGCAGCAATCCCCAACCGCACCAGTAGTCAGCAGGTATGCGTCCATACCGTGGTCCTCAGTCCGTAGCCCCCGTCACTCGACAACCCACAAAGCTCATCAAAAAGCAATGAAAAGTCTACAGTCATAGTCAAGTGGCATACGCTTGCCACAGTCGAAGATTTTCAAGCATTCATCACAGTTATCGCATCATCTGTGGCACTGTCACCATGCGGCATCATTCAAATCACTTCGCAGCCCAAGCTACATGCGCAGCGGCTCAGCTTGTAGCTAGGCAAGCAGTGCCATACCGTTTTTAACCATACCATAAACCGCGCGGAGACCAATGTTAATATATAAACCAAACAGCAGCATGGTACATTACAGATCCGGGGTCCCTCCTTGTATTATAATAAGCTGTCTGCCTGACTTGGTGTCAGGCTGGCTGTGAGGGCTGGTACATCTGTCGGTGTCCGACAGCTTCTTTTGGGTTTTGGGTTCCTTATATAAATATATAAATTTTCAATACCCATAATTTTTAAAAGAGACAACAAACCAAACCCTACTAACACAACAATCAACAGAACCCAACCCAAATAAACACCACCGCTTGCAGCACCGCTGCCCAACCATTGTCGAGTGAGATGAATGTCTTGTTCCAGTTGCTCTCTCTCTTGTCCCCGGTGAAAATTTGCTTTCATTCTCTCCCTCCTCACTCTCTTTCTTTTGCCCCCTCGTTGTCCACAAAAGTAAAAAGTATAAAAATGAGACACCCCCGCACAGACTTAGGGTCACCTCACACAACAGCCGCGACCATCACCCGGCTGTCTCTCAGCTCCACACAAAGCTCAAACCAGCCCAGCTATCAAGAGACCTCTCAATCAGCTCCCGATCCGCCTCTGGCGTGAGTAGGTCCAGTGCCCCCCCACAAAAACAGCATCAATCTAACTTCGACAAATAACGTCATAACTCACAACTACTTACACAGCTGTGCAGAGATAACCACCACAACTCCACAATAACATCTTTGGAGTTCTCGCACAAACACACACATCACCCACCTACCCACACCTGCGGCTAACTTAGTGGAAGTAAATATGTGCAACCATTCGGACTGAGGGCTGGGGCGGGTGGCGGTTGGTTCACAATAAATCAAATTCTCGCCGTCCACCCAAAAACCAAACCCCCCCCCCACCCAAATCAACCCGCACCCCACCCTAACCCCAGAAAACCCCACCCAACCCAAAAAACCAAAACACCCCCGCACCCCCCCCCGAAAGACAACAATCCCAAAAACCAGCCCCACAAAGAAACCCCAACCCCGAAAATGTTAAGAAAACACTTCCCTAAACCAAAAACCGACGCCCGTCGCCCAAACGCTCACCCATACCAGCACCCACCACACACAACAAACCTCGCCCACCAGCCAACAACTAAGACACAACAACCTACAGCACACCCAGCCCCCCACCCCCCCCCCCCCCTCCACCGACCCCCCACCCCCCCCCCCCCCCCCCCCCCCCACCCCCCCCCCCCCCCCCCCCCCCCCCCCCCCCCCCCCCCCCCCCCCCCCCCCCCCCCCCCCCCCCCCCACCCCCCCCCCCCCCCCCCCCCCCCCCCCCCCCCCCCCCCCCCCCCCCCCCCCCCCCCCCCCCCCCCCACCCCCCCCCCCCCCCCCCCCCCCCCCCCCCCCCCCCCCCCCCCACCACCCCCCCCCCACCACACAACCAAAACACCAAGAAATCCTCCGCCCCCCCCGTACCAAAACCGACCACCCATACCCTCCACACCCTCACACCTACTACATCGCGCCCGGCCCCGTCTCAATCACCCCCGCCCCCGCCAGTAAAACCCCCCCGCCCACCCCAGCTAAAAAAAGAAAAAAAAATCAAACAATCCTTTCACCCCTCCCGCGCCCAACCCCGCCCTCCCCCCCGCCGCCAAAATACCCAACAATAAAACCCCAAAAACCCAACTCCGCCGAACCGCCTACATCCGCCCCGCCCGCCCAAACCCACCCCCCCACTCCCCCATCCACGCCCGACCCGAAACAGAAGCGCTGCTCACTCCCCCTGCAACACCAGCCTCGACCCAAACACGCACCAAAACACCCAACTCACCTCACGCCAGAAACGACAGCACCACCAAACAACACTCACACCCACACCATACCCATCTACCATGGGACTGAGTGCATAGGTCTTATAACAATTGGGGCGCCCCACAACGCTGCACACAAACGTCTCACATGCCGCCGCCCAGACCCGAAAAAATAAAAACAAAAAAAAAAACAAACATCAAAACAAAAAATAAAAACGAAAAAAAACGTAAGTAACCACGAAAAACACAAACGCGCCACCCCTAAATACCACCCCGCAACACCACCCTTCCTCCTCCCCCCCCCCCCCCCCCCGTTCCCCCCCCGCGCCGGCCCCCCCTCCCCGCCCTCCGCCCCGCCACCCCCGCCCCCCTTCCGTCCCCTGCCCCCTCTCCCCCCCCTCCCCCGCCCCCCCCCCCCCCCCCCCGCCCCCCGCCCCCCCCCCCACCCCCCCCCCCCCCCCCCCCGCCCCCCCCCACCCCCCCCCCCCCCCCCCCCCCCCCCCCCCCCCCCCCCCCGCCACCCCCCCCCCACGCCCCCCCCCCCCCCCCCCCCCCCCCCCCCCCCCCCCCCCCCCGCCGCCCCCCCCCCCCCCCCCCCCCCCCCGCCCCCCCCCCCCCCCCCATTCCCCCCCCCGCCCCCCACCCCCCCCCCCCCCCCCCCCCCCCCCCCCGCCCCCCCTCCCCCCCACCCCCCCCCCCCCACCCAACCCATCCCAAATCCCCCCCCCCCCCGCCCTCCCCCCCTCGCCTCCCCCCCCCCCCCCCCGGCCTCCCCCCCCCCCCCCTCCCCCCCCCCCCCCCCGCCCCCCCACCCCGGCCAAACCATAATAACCCCCCCAAACCCCCCCCCCCCCCCCCCCCCCCCCCCCCCACCCCCCCCCCCCCCCCCCCCCCCCCCCCCCCCCCCCCCCACCCCCCCCCCCCCCCCCCCCCCCCCCCC